>JACWFT010000046.1:0-43286 GCA_019775415.1 Penicillium sp. VS I D KN
ATCAACCGATGCAGGCCGAACATCACTGACTGGAGAATAGTATGTACGACGGAGCTTTCGTCGCGAAATATCAGCCACGAGGGGCTCATTCACCAAGCGCCGCCAATGCCGAACAGACGAACTCGTCAGAACACGATACCAGCGCTTCAACTGCTGCAGCTGCGCCGCGGCCAGCGGCAGAAGGGTTGCGTCTTTCTGACCGGTCTGACACGCCCGGTCCGCGCCGATCTGCCCGATTGGCCGGGCGTTTGGGTCCTTCCACTGAATCCCAGCCATTGGGCCCTCAACGCCGTTCATTACGACTGTCGAGTAGCCAATGACTCTCACTCGGGAGACTCTGGTAAACTGGCTAGACCGCGGATAAGACCGCAGGGTACACGGGGAGGGCGGGTCTGAAGCAATCACTGTTTGATAGAGATTGATTACGAATGTACGACCAATGAATGCGGAGAATTCTACTGTCATATGGTTCTTTTCTGTAGTATTAAATTTGCCATCGGCGGTGACCACGCGGCCAATGCTTTCCTAAGCGGGAACCAATAGCAGTACATTGGCAAATAAATCTGGCGATCCAAGCTAGCCGGCTCTCGGGATCAACCTCTGTCTCCAGACCTGGTTCGAAAGGGTCCGTGGCAGGGGTCTCGCGAGCCGCCCAGAGCAGCCTATGGGAGGAAAGAAGGCGATGATGAGTCAGCGGAAGACTTGACGGTCACCGGCGGGACGGGGAACTGTACGCCGCGTTCTGCTCGGTTCAATTGGGGCGGCTGTCTGCCATGCTGGTTCGCTTGCTGTCCATGAAGCATTAATATTCAGGCCATGTATGTAGGGCGGCTTCTCTACCCTTCAAAATCTGACGTGGTCACCGGAAATATCGGTGGGACTGCTCTGGCACAAAGAGATGCCCCTCTCATAGCAAAGGTTACCGGTCGGTCATAAACTTGAACTTGATTTTGCACAGGATCCTCACTCACGGGCACTAGTTCTCTGCCCTTTTGTCTGGGCTGAGAAGCGGCCATCGCATTGACCGTTGAAGTTTGTGTCAACTAACAGCGAGTAAAAGGCTAGCTCTCCCNNCTTCACCACTCCTCACATTCTGTACCTCTAAATTCATGTCAGTTACTGGACGGAGATCCCATTATAGATAATTTAACCATAAATGCGCCCTCAAATGACAGCGGTGGCCGTTTCCAGCGTTGAAGCATGCGGTGGAGAGTTTAGTTCGTCGCAAGGTGGTGACCCACCGAGACCCACATGGATCGATTTTGACCGACTTTGAGAAAGAGTGGTTGTGGTGGACAATAAATGACCGCCATTGAAGTACCTACTTGAATTCTGTTTATTATAGTTTATTTGAGGCTATCAGTGTGGCCAGAATCTGGCGTTTCAGCTTACATTGTCATTGCTGGATTTTTGAGGTGAAGGCCGGCTTCAACGGACAGCTTCAACGGACGACTCAACCATTATTTGAACAGATGGGCAAGCCAACCATAATGTACCACGAACCATGCTTAATCTAACCGACATTCAAGTTGGAGGCGATTTTGACGGGCTCTCCTCGCCGGGCTTTGGTGGAGGGGTTGCAAGTAAAAGCATCAAGCAGGAACATGGCATCGCCAACAAGCAAAATGGCTAAAAGTAGCAACGAGAAGCGCGCATTGTTGAAACAATAATGTCGAGAAGCTCTGGCCGCCCACATTCGTTAGTCGCTCATTCGCCGCCAAGCTGCACAGTCAGCCGTCGGGCGTTAATGAATTGTGTGTGTGTGTGTGTGTGTGTACTGACAGTACAGTAGTCTCCCGTTTTCGGCACGGCTCTCCGTGCAACAGAATCTTGGTATGCCTTATCAAAGTGTGCCTGTTTTGTATTGCACCAGTCCGAAATGGGTAATCACTAGTCTATTTTTGGTACAACATAATCCTCCACTGCCCTCTATCTCCTCTCATCTATTCGTTGTGATTACGAGGCTGGTGCAGGTCAATAATCAAACCCGCACCATCGGAATTAGTTCCCGCATTGGCCATTTGAAGAACAAATTGATTTTAAATCAATTTGACCTTCTCGTTGTGTACATAGTCTCAGTCGATTCCTCTAGCACAATGAATAACGAATCCTCCTTTGACCAACAACACAAAGTGACAAACTAGGGAAGCGGTCGCTTTCCGCTAGGACCTTTTGGGAATAGGCTTGTTCATCGTTTACCCAATTTCCACCAGTACTGTATTCGTATTGAATTAGGATACAGCGTAACAACACGCTAGGGCACGGAGAATAGTCTACAGCGATCGCTCAACCGATCAACATACCTTTAATCAATCATCTGACTCTATTGGACATGTTTAGTACTAGCCAGTACATCAATTCCTCATCCTGTCACATAGTAAACACGGCAAAATTCGAATAATAGTATTGTATCACAAATTCCCGGGTCAGACGTCCCCCCGAAAAGCCGTGTCAGCATCGCTGGAAACAGCAGGCGGTGGATGGCCAAATCCACCGGTTGAGGAAACTGAGGTAATGTGTGTCTGTGAGATGGATGATTATGTTGCTAAGATGCACAGGTGTTGCTGTAGTTGGTCGCGTTGCAGTTAACTCACCGTGTTTTGCCACAGGCCCCCCCCCCCCTACCGCTGATTGCGATTATTAGAAGCGGGTTCATCCTGCGCCTACTTCGCCTGTCGTGGTAGGTGAGTGGTGATTGGCCCTCAATACATCACATTGTGGGCCCAGAGGGTCTGTGTGGAATTGAACAGGTGTATTTAATAGTGTGCATGCCTCGACTTTAACATGCTTTTTATTAAATCCCACCCTTAAGTGCTTACTTTTTATTTTCGTCACACTCAAGAACCAGTGAATAGAAACACTCATACGCCTGCGTTATGTCATCATCAGTTCCTATTCATAATTCTGTTGTGCAAGTTTCTCATTCCACTTGGCGCCTTGGCTGCACAATCGAGTGCGAGCGGATTGTCGAGCCAGTTGACACATGCGCAGCTACCTGGAAAGACGGAGAATATTGGTATACTCTTCGGCTCGCAACATCTGAAAAACCCTCCGACTTTACGCCAGCAAATTCACACGAGGTCCGCTTGATACATGAAGGAGGCACCCTGTCGGCAGTATGGGCCATTGGGAATAATGCCTTCTGCAAAGTCCACCACTGCAGCTCTGATACTACTTCAGAGAGTGAAACTATCAAATTCGTTAAAAAAATGGCGCCTCAAGTACCTGTACCTGAGGTAGTCTATTCCTGGGTGGATGGAAATCGATCATTCTTGGTGTTGAAAAGAGTCCCGGGTATAACGCTGAGAGACGCTTGGGGGACTATGTCCGCTACCCAACAAGATTCCATCCTAGATGAGGTTGTTCATATTTGCGATATACTCGCTTCTATTAGTTCCGATCGACTCCAGAATGTATGTGGAGGTCCAGTATTGGAACCTTACCTTGCTCATTCGGAAAGGGATTCGTTGGAACCTTTAAGTGTGTGTGAGAGCAAGACATATTTCTTTAGGGAGGATCTTCATCCGAACCCGGAGATCGAAGAACGGTTCCATCTCTATCATCCTGATCTAGGGCCAGGAAACATACTTGTGTCCAATCAAAAGTTGTCGGCAATCATCGACTGGGAATGTGCTGGATTCTACCCACGTTTCTGGATCTCAACAAAACCTTCTGTCTCCCCGGGACTGAACTTTTATCCCTCAATTTCAGGCGTTGATGACACTGAATGGAGAAAGCGACTCAGGATAAAACTTGAAGAACGCGGTTACCCTAGATTTGCAGAATGGTTCATGGAATGGAGGAGATCAAAGTCTAGATAGTGGACAAAAACGATAATTGCTTTTGGCAAAAAAAATGTTGAGGATTTTTGCTGCCTCTGTTTGATATGGCCTGTTTGTTCTCTCGGGATATGTAGATCTATCTCTTCCCCTTCATTTCTAGCATTATTACATCATCATTTCCCATTAGCTTCCCTATAATAAGAGTATGATGAAGACCAGTATATGGCAGCTTTATTGCTATCTTATTTCCAGAAGGGGATAGACTGAGTAAGAAAGCTGAGCGCGTAACGAACGGAATCAGTCTTCTATGTTGTTTTCCTATCATTTCACCTTACACCTTGCTTATACCACCCGCGAACGAATACCTGAATGAATGACTGTTCGAGTGGTCCTGATAGATTTGACGTTAGTCTGGAGATAGATGCAACTATAAGACAACATACTCGTTGGAAAATGCGCCTTGTTTAAACAGCTTGGGGCAGCTCTGCTTGGCATTTTTCGCACTTCTCTGCCTTGGTCACATTGCCGAAGCCGCACTTGGGACAATTCATTGTTTATGTCGTGTATCGGATCTAAAAAGAAGAACGTCGAAGGTCAGCCTCGTATATATATCAGGATTTGGCTGAGTACTGACAGTGCTTTGTTTTGTTGTGTTGGGACTTTTTGTATCTTGTTACAATAGCACAATGAGGGCTTTCACCTTCTTTAAATAAGGCCTCTGGGTGCTTGGTATGCGGAGTATAATCACAGCTCAGCATGGACCTACCGCCTCTAGGAAAGGGAGACATGACACTGGTGGAGCCATAGACGCTGAGAAACAGGGGGACGATTGGATTTCAGGTGAGATTGTGACATATGGCTGCAGCACCTCCACGTCGTCTGTAGCCAATCAACAGTACGCATACAGCGCTGGCACCGTGGATCTAGGCCCACCTTGCCTTTGCAGCTGATGCTAACCAATGAGAGAAGCCTCAAAAAGCACAGACCTTGCAGCTCAATTTGGATATGACTTGAGGCTAGCCTTTTGGCCGCTAACGGGAATTCAAGTCGCATGCGATACGTCCAAAAACTTTCATTTGTCCGTTACCTCACAGGAATGTGCGACTAGTCATAGCACTAGCACGTGCCCCGGATCTGTAAATAGGAAGACACCACACGGAATGCGTCTTTGTCCGGCTCATTTACGTGCTAGATGCATTAGCGCATTGTGAAAACAATAATTCGAACCAATCCTCCTAACGAATGGTTCTTGGAGACCCTATGGTTCGGTGTAATTCAGATAGCCCCGCTTCCACTACCCTCTTTTATTAGACCAATGTCACCACTTAAAACGGCTGATGCCTACCCAAGACACATGCATGCCTCCGAGCTGTACATTCTCAAAGTCCGATATAAGATCACGCCATGTCCGAATGGACAGCAATATTAATACAGCGTTGAGCCTGAGGAGATGTTGCTTCTGGGATCCATGGAACCGTACGTCGTAAGTTGTATTGTGACGGAAGGTCGGTTATTGATTTCGAGAGAAATAAAGGGCTGTAATTGCAGGAATCAACTTGATCTTTTAAATAAATAACAGTGCGGAGATTGCTCCCTACATTGTATCCATGATTCTTTTCAGCATGAGTCTTACATCACAATAATATCTATTCTTACACCTTAAAACACGCATGGTAGAGCAATCGAATCAGAAGAATAGGGGCTGGAGTGAAATACGGAGGGGATCTACGGAACCACTAGTCTCGAATGGGAACACTCAATGAGTGTTACAAATTCGGACTTCGCCGAAATGCCTTCCAAGCTATACAGTGAGCGGTTCAGAACACAGGAGCTCTGAGCTCGAAGTCTGTGATTGTAAAGAAGGGACTACATGAGTGTATTTAAACGAAGACATTCATTGCCATGCATCAGCAATTAGAAGCAATCGTATATATTAGCTTCAGATAGCTCGGAGGGATAGGAGCAACCGTGGGAGGAGCTCGGGAGATTGACAGAAGAATGAAGATATCCGGGAGATGGTGTCGGTCAAAGGAAGGATTAGAAGGAGATGATAAATTTCTCCAGCGTAAGTGATCTACCTGTGTCTTTGACACGTGACTACTGCAATCATTAAGGACTCATGTGGTCCGTGGATATGTTTGCACGTGATCTCAGTCTCGTCGTTTTGTGGGCCCAACTGCTGATCCACCAAGATCTGCATGAATTTATCGATTTACGCGGTTTCAGAAACGAGCGGTTGTGGTGAACAATGTCCGACCACACGGCGGCAGCGGGTTTGGGTCGATCGTTTCTAACTCATTGAGCCTATCGACGGTCATGGTTTTCAATGCTTCCGCCAGGGGGAAGCGCACGTACGATCCTATATTGTTTCTCCGATTGTGGGCACGTGCCAATGCCCTCCAAATAGGGTGGCCCCGCGGTAGTGTATGTAGTCTCGCGATGGTGCGCTGCGCTCGGTGGCGGAGACGAAGATGTGTGGGAAGTATGTAGGCTTCCACTTCTAACGTTGTTGTTGCTACCGTTCTGAATGCCGATAATACCCGGATTAACACGGTTCTCTGAACCTCTGGACTGTGTTTAGGTGGCGCAGGTGGGTTTTGTCCCGGAGCGGATCGTGCCAGATCGTCGATGCATAGTCTACGATGGGTGTGACGCATGCTTGATAGAGCTGTCGCATTTGCTCTGGGCGCAAATGTCGTAGTCCGGTTAAGGCGATCGTCGCCTTCGTGGCGCGTTTGATGGCCTGCTGAACGTGTTCCTTCCACCGAAGTCCCTGGTCAAACACCACTCCCAACAGTTTTGCTGTTGGCGCTGGCGTGACATCGGCTCCATCGAAGGTGCAGCGCACACTAGCTAGGGGGCTACATACGACCCAAGGTCGTGAAAAGCCTCAGGAATAAATAAATTAATAAGCGCTAGTCCGAGTCGGAGGCATATTCAACAGATTATACATATGATATCGGGGTTGGAATGTGTCAAAATGTGGCATGCCTAGGTAAGCTACCCTGACATAGAAGGCGGTGGTACAAGCGGTAAAAAGGGCTGTCTCAAACTCATCGAACGCCACTGTACCTCACAATATGTGCCATATGGTAGGTATCCGTATGATGAAATGTGTTGTAGTTTAAAGAACTTAGCACTATGCACTAGATATTTACAATGACGCCAAAAGCTCGGAATTCTCAGTATCCATATCTCAACACATTTACCAACCGGGCAATTTATTTGCAGGGTTGTTCAGCCGTAGTTGCTTCCAGTCAGGGAACGGGATATCGGGGAGCTCTTTCCGGAAATTAGTTAATCCGTGAAAAGACCCAAGAGATCGGGCATTAAAACATCCCACCTTTACCCCTCTTAAGGTGGATGTCTTGAATTTGTTGCTCTGAACGACCAAAAAAAGGCAAGTCACTTTTACGTATGATTCTGATTTCGAGAAAACCTGTTGCTTATTGCAGTGCAGTAACCCAGGTGCTTTCCTAAGCCATGCCCTCCACAAAGTTCAACCCCGACGCGCAGCAGGAATTTGAAGATTTGGTATCATGGGTCAAGAGCGCTCAAATGGAACCTGAAAGAGGAAAGAAAAATCGCTTGGTCTGCGTTGATAAGGCGCGCGAGGAGAGAGTCCGTCCATTTCTGGTCAAACTGGGATACGCGAACGTACCGGTAAAATCGCTGTTCCCCTCAAGCGAATATCAGGTTCTAAATGGAAGATAGCATCTTGCTTCACTGCAGCGTATAAACGGAGACTCGTCTATCGATAAACCTGATGATCATCGCTCGGTCCTTCTTTTCCCTTTGTACATCGGGTCAACGTCTGAAGGCACCAGTCCCGGAAGCATTCAGGTTGCAGGCGAAGTCCTTGAGCCTGGCACCTATATTCGCCTCACGAAAACCCTGCAATTAAATGCAATCTTGGATTATTTGATAATCATTCTGCAATAGGCTGAAGGAGAGGACACAAGCGCATGTGTCATTTGATATTGGATGTACAGATTTCAAGATTCCATCTCTTAGTTCTTACAGCGTTTTAAAAATGTTGACCTGCACAGTCTTTGTGTTTCGGCCTACTCTATCTGTATATTACACTAAGACACCGACAAATGGGGAGCTCAACGTGCTTTACAAACTGTAGAGCCAGATGATTTCATACGTTGCTTGAGCCAATCTAGGGAGTGTCCTTAAATAAAATTTCTGGTTCAGGTGTCGCATATGTAGTCAGAGCGGAATTTGAATCATTTTGCACCGCGGCTTCGCCCACTTCTGGATTTGGATATGTGCTGAACCACCTGCTGTTCTATTAATCTCCGACCTGCGCTAGCTCACCAAGCTCGGCGTTTTGGTATGTGCTGAACCACCCATCATTTGTTCCAGATGCCTCTATCGGCTGGCTAAACTCCGGATTTTGGTATGTGCTGAACCACCCATCATTTGTTCCAGATGCTTCTGCAGGCTGGCTAAGCTCCGGATTTTGGTATGTGCTGAACCACCCATCATTTGTTCCTGATGCCTCTATCGGCTGGCTAAACTCCGGATTTTGGTATGTGCTGAACCACCCATCATTTGTTCCTGATGCTTCTGCCGGCTGGCTATGCTCCGGGTTTTGGTATGTGCCGAACCACCCATCATTTGTTCCAGATGCCTCTATCGGCTGGCTAAGCTCCGGGTTTTGGTATGTGCTGAACGATACGTCTTCCATCGCCGTGCTGTCACTGAGCGAAACCAGCTCATCTCTCTCGACATTCATTGAGAAGGCTTGCCTAGGCACGTGATTTCCATCTGAAGATCAATAATTCGTTAATACCCAGTGCTCAGACCATAATACAAATGATACTAACGTTTATGCTTCGGATTATCTGTGCAGTGCCTCTTCCTTTTTGGCATGTAATTTGGTTGATGCCTTCCTCGTTTCTTGCCACTCGGAAGCCGCTCAGAAATCCCACTTCGCAACATTTCAAGATGAGGCAGATCACATCTAAGATGTTCAAAAATATTCTTTAATCTGATTGCACAGCTATCAGTAGTGCTCCCTTGCTTGCAATGACAGAGGACTCACGGAACTGTTTTCTGCAGGACTGTCTCCACGATTAAGGGAATCGGTGCAGCCAGTGACGAATTTGGACAGCCCTCCAGGCAGCTTAATATATTGGGACTCTTCGTAATGTATTGCTTTGCATCCTCTATAAAGCTTTCTGGTCGAACGGAACAGTCAGACAATCGAGCGTAGAAGTCAAGGCTCTTTCCAGCTTCTTAATGTTAATAAGCATCTTCCTTGGGTGGAAGGGACCTGCATACCAAGATACGGAATATCCCAGCTCCGTAGTTTCCATTCCGTAGTCGACAATAGAGAAGTGGCCTGAGTAATCCATCTCGCCCCACGGCAAAGGGACTGAAGCCGACCAATATTAGCATCAGATTCAAGAATTCGCCTCAGTACTCGGTAAACATCATCTTTTGAGTCGACATGGGTAGTCTCCATAGCAACTAAGCAGGCTGAACAGAGTACGAGCTTTCGGAAGTTCGCATTTTTCTTCTCGGATACTTCAGGTACATTAATGTAACCCGCAAGTAGAGTTTCTATGGACGTGCGTGGGTAGCCGATTGTTGCAGATGTACAGATTGGCACTGAGGGTGAGATGAGTGGGGAGGAGATGGGCGCGGGCTCAGGGCTGTGGGTAAGTGGTAAGACACTGGGTTGCTTTAGACCAGTTGGCAAGTTCAATTTAAACGCGCTTATATTACCCCAGTGATAAGTTGCTCGCTCTGAGTTACCAATTTTCCAATCTGAAGTTGTCGGCAAATTGCTTGTCAGACCGACAAAATCCTTGAACAACTTTGCTTGAGTTTGATCGTATTCGCCGTTGGTCTTTCGAGAGCGCGGTTTGGGGTCGCCGAGAGGATCCCAGACGACAATATTGAAGCTAGTTCCTTCGCTTGACGTACTGTTCAAAGGTTCGCTGTTTGAAGGTGTTGACTGCTGCTGCTCGATGCGGCGTTCCGCCCCGTGTCTCCCCACGCTCTCCTGACCTCGCATCCCGACATCCGACAACCGCGAAATACTTCCCTTTTCGTGGGTTTTTGGTGCCTCTCCTGGATGGATTGGGAATTGATCTATTCCGGACCTGATCTCAGGGGCGACTCCAGTATCAGTGAATGACCTACTACAAGTCTCACAGCGCTCGAGTCGGAACTGTTGGGGAGTCTCAGAATGTCTCTTCTCCAAGTCAGAAACTCGTGCCTCGAGATGCTTGATATAAGCAGCATCACTGCCCTCGAAACAGTATTGACGTTGAATTAGCATAATTTATGCCTTCTCTTTATTGCATTCCGCGGGGGTGCGAAGTCGCAGATTGTATGTGCTGGTGATAGCTCAGTAATGAGGGCGGGGTAGACGCTTGTCCCAGGTATATCCTGGTCAACTCCTTAATGTCTGCAGTAGTCACGTGCTAGAAACACGTGTAGGTCACTTTACAACTGATAAATTTCTATCGTCTTTTTCTAATTGTTCCTTAACCAACACCATCCTAACACTGTCGGATATCACCATTCTTCTGGCAATCTCCCGAGACCCCCTCAAGATTGCTGCTATTCTCCTGAGCTATCTGAAGCTGCCTTATACGGTTGCTTCTTATTCTCGATGCATGGTTACGAAACCCTTGGGTTGAATGCACTCACGTATTCCCTTTTCCCTTCTTGACAGTCATAGAACAGCTCGGGATTCCCAGTTATCTGAACCGCTTATTGCATAGCTGGGACATTTCGGCGCTAGACCGAATTTGTAACACTCATTGAGTGTTCCTATTTGAGATTAGTGGTTCCGTTCACATCTTGATTTGTGGTGTCAGAATGTGCGAAGAGCTTAGGACGCTCACCAATGCAGGTCTAAAATTAGCTACGGTCAGCTTCCTTTTCTCCATCTTGATGATGTGGAGTAAACGCTAAGAACGCGCTAGTATCCGGCAAGTCTGAAGTATGTAGACTTGGACTTCCAAGGGTTAGAGTGCGACGGTATTTGATTGGGCACCCTTAATAGGGTTGATTCCCCATTCAGTATACGAGCTATTCCTCGTCCGAACCATGGGAAATGTTTAGGAATAAGTTTGCGTAAGGCAAGCAGTCAAACACGATATTTGCATTTTGCGTTAAAATTAGTATCAATCATTGGACGCTTAGAACGTACCTCATTACCGACTTCGCCACAATGCCGCAGGATTCTAAAGCGGATATACAAAGGCTCCTCATGAAATGCTACTCAACGATCTCGGTCCAATCGCTTTTTCTGGGCTTGGGCCTGGACCATATACCCCTGGATATTTCCCCAATCATGTCAGAAGAATGAGAGAAGGGGAATGAGCCAGAAAGGAGCTTCAAGCGAGTGAATCTTGACGTCACCCCTACTTTACCGTATTGAATTCGTCTGAAATGACACATAAAACATACTCATTTTGTGGCAGTGTCTACCTCTGAAATTCATCCCAACGAAGTGCTTGTCTTTGCATGGTACGTCCCTTATTTTATTCGTATACACCAAGTCAGCCTGTTCCTCTCTGGTACAAGACAACGTTCTCCCCAATCTAAACCGAAGGCTCCGCCAAGGGCGAACGAGATATTAAGAACAAGCAAAAGCTTAGAGAGCAGATGCCTGAGACAGACAATATCAATTATACGGCACCGGCTGAAATGTTGTAAGCTATTATGGGGTAAATTTCCTGTTGGAATTCTGTGAATGCTGACGATGTAGAGCGATGGCCCGGCTCCAGAGAGCAAAGATATTGAACCTAGAAGTTATCAGCACAATCGAAAGGTTCGAAAAATACGAGGGTACCATTTGTGGTGTACAATACGTCCACATCTGTTTCTTCGTCAAATACGAGGATGAATCGGAAGGCTATGTCCTTGGCGGTCAATCCATCACCGGAAAAACGTCGGGTGAGGATCGGCTACTAAAGCTCCAGGGCAAGTTATGGGCAGCGAAGGCTCTCCTAGGGAACGAAGAGTGGATGCGTCTGAAACAGAAATACGGCATTGAAAGGGACAAGATCATGGAGCTTAGTCGTCGTATGAATCTCGAAAGGCGATACTGAATACAGGTGTTTCGCTATTTCTTGAACAACGCAATAGACGATGTTCACCATGTTCCTTACCGAATCTTGTTCGTATGGCAACCTCTGACAATGCTGTTTACACTATCATGTTGATAGAAATTAATGTATTTTTCATGAGGCTATACATAGTACATCATGAAAATACTTAAGGCTACACCATCCTCTCACCATAGCATCGCCCAACTTGTCCTCAACTGCCACAGAAAATGACTGAGCTAAAATGCTGGCTGCCCCGGGAGGCTTTTCAAGGTTTCTATTTCCCCTCTCCATCCCCTCGAAATGGAGTTCAAATTTACTGATCAAAGTAAAGTTGGCGTTTTGGGCGTGGTGAAAAATGAGAAAGGATGCCTAGTGTACCCGGAGGGCAACATCTTTGTTCAATGCCAAGATACCTTCAAATCTTCACGTGCTGAGTTCACACCTCAGCAGGTGTTTCTCGTGATTATGAAGGGGGCAAGTGAGGAAGGTGACTTTGACAGAGAGCTTCAGTTCCTTCTAGGCGCCATGCAAACGAGATTGTGTTCCCCCGGTGTATACAACTCGGATGAAGGCAAATTGATTCGACTTGCCATCGCATTCGACCGAAAGTCCTTGATCTCTCTTGGCGCGGAAATAAAGTGTGGAGGCTATTTGAAGGATTTCTGCTACATCGAGCCGGGTATTTGGCAGATGAAGTTTTTCCTGTCAGATAGCGGATTGATCGTTTCAAGACAGGGCAGTTTAGCAGAACTGGTGAAGTTGATCTCATATGTGGATTCTGCCTTCCCACCTGAGATGAGATTATTGAGCATTGATGATCGAATGCTAGAGAGGATGGCGACAGGGTAAAATACATTTTTAGTTCGAGAAAACTGCATATTTGAAAAGAAGGTTGACCTTTCACCTACAGCAAGCTGTCTTATATTTCTCAGATGTAGCCAGCCATTTTACTCTGACGCAACGTATGATCATGAATTGATGACCCCATCAAGAGCAGCCATGATATGTAATTTTATGGTTCCATGCACGGCACTCCGTTCTTGCGGATCTGTTCGATCTTATCGGTGGCTTCTAAGAGTCCGACCGCCAGCGGAACCGAAAGAGGACATGTTCTCACTTGGGAGAATCATTCAGATTGTGGCGTTGATAGGTCGTGAGATCAAGCTCCAGAACTTCTTCACTGGCATGGACGTTACGTGGGATTGAAGTCACTTTTGCTAGTCAAAGCAATACAGGAATGCAGCTGGGTGACTGGGATTTTATGGTTGAATTCGCAGTTTGAATACCGGCAAAGGGCGTTATATGTCAAGAAAAAGTTGCCGACTTGATAACATTACTCTATGGCACACAGCTAGAAAAACAAATGATCTGTTGAGTTGCGCTTTCATGTTAGCTCATTGCCTTGCATAAGATTTGATGCACTTCCTTCCATAGCTTCGTTGGAACATCTTAAAGCCAAGAACGCCAATGGAAAATCGCCAGCGAGAGATAAGTGCCTCGACGGTGGTGCATGCAGAGAATATAGCGACGAAAATCAATATGATATAGCTATAGCGGGCTGCAGCTCTGCGCATGTATACTAACTATCGTCAATCCTCATTGTCATTCTTCTTTGGCTGCAAAGAGATGTATAAAGTTGCCAATGCCCTCCGAAAATCCCAACCAGTTCGACAGATCATTTGAAAAAGTTTTTTACTCGGTCTCTGTCACACATCGGTTCTTCATATCTTGCTCTCTATCTTGATCAATCAAAGTTGTCTTACTCTGTTCCCCCATGTCTGATATTGAGAGGTTTCGATTGCTCAAGATCATAGTGGGCAAATCGAAAATTAAGGTCGTTTGCCCCAAATGCCTTTACCCATTTCCAGACACAGAACCACTCTACAAGCATTTCCAAAGCGAAGAGGGGGATGTCCATCAGGGTCTTGCGCAGAGGAGAGCAGATTTTTTGACATTTCGGCTAAGCTATGAAGATGCTGTCGGGCATGAAGTGGACCCTGAGTTACTCAGGCCCCATCAGCCAATATTTGAAGTTTTTAATGTGATCGAACAAAAGATTACAAAGATCGGGAATGAAGCATACAAAGAGAGATATGATTTGCTGTTGGAAGTCGTGCGACTGTCAAAAGTACAGGTCGTTTGCCCTCAGTGTCTTTGCCCATATCCTCGACCAGACGTTTTGAAGAAAGAACATTTCAGTCAAATGGATGATGATGTTCACAAAGGGCTAGCATTGAGGAAATACGATGCGGTGGCTTTCCGTGCAAGCTACCAAATCGCGGTTGGAAAACCGATCCCTCGTGATCTGCTTTCCTGGAACCAGCCGGTGTTTAGCGTAGAGTTTGTGATTGATCGCATGGTGTCAAAGCACGTGGCTGAGGTGAGATCATAGTTGTGTTTATGAGAAGTCATAGCTGACAAGCGAGGAGACAAACATACACACAGAACCTTGAAACCAATTTGTCCAAGTTGGCATTTGGCAATGATTGAGGATCCGCCCATGAATGCCCTTTTTTGTGTCTTTGATCTCGGCCCCACCCTTCGCCAGTTTCTGGCGTAATGAAATTTCGAGACGGAGCCCCCTATCGCTTTTGGAGTTCAGATCAGATGACATGCCAAATCGGGCTCATTCATTGGTATAAAGTGGAGGTGTGACGCGAAATATCAGCTCTTTAAATTGACATCTTGTCAACACCAACCTGTACCTTTAACATGGCTTTGGCCTGGCCCTCATTTGAATTTCGATAAAAATGATGTCCGCAATTTCGAGCACTGAACCAAGGGAGAATGAGTTGCCAAATTGTGCCTCATCAACTCCTGGCTGTTGGAGAACCCGTGATGTACAAGAGATTCTGGAGGGAGACGATAAGGTGACCAAGCTCCAATTATTGAGGTTTCGTCCGTTCAATGACCGATTTGCCTCATTTATGAAGATAGACCTGTCTCCGCCATCAAATACACGCCATTCTCTGGGCATTCTAGAGCCCGAACTCATAAATGTGCTCCGTTCACAGGCCAACACGATTATGATTGCTAGCGGTCTTTCAACAACCAGCCGTCTGAATTTCCTCGACCTTTTCGAAGATTTTGTCCTGGAAGCGCTAGGACTTTCGCCGCAACGTTTGCAAAATTTTCGACAGCAATACGAGAGCTTGAGTAACTTATTGTACAGCGAGTTGCTGAGGAAATCGGGTGCTACAGAACAAGTGAAACAATTGATAGTGGTGCGCCTCTTCCCGCTTCTCAACAATTCTGAATCCTCCGTGCAGCCCTGACGCGTAACAGGATTTACAAAATAGCGAGTCAGATCCGTTTGTATGCCTCGCAGTCGAGAGCGCATTGAAAAGCTATAGGGATGAAAGATGCTCTATATTGCAGCTAGATTTCAAGTTTATCATTGAGCCGTTACGGCAAGTATTGTTCGGCGCGGAGCCTGTTACTTACATATTGTTGCAATTGCAAGTGCTTGCTATCCGCTTCAAAAAATACTACCGGGGCGCCCATGTCAATTGGAGTAGCCATTTCGACGTGCAAACGGAATTCCTGCAGGAGGTCTGTCGGAAGGAACCTTCCCACATCGCCATGTCGCTGTCTCAGGACAATCAAAATCTCTTTGGGCAACTCACCGATCAAGCGTTGAAGGACAGCGATAATGATGTTGTGCGCAATCTGTTCGAAAGGTGGGATTATCTCACTAGCTCGGTGGAGGAATGCATGGCTACTACTGCTGGGATGAGAAACAGGATTAGACAAATTGCTAAGGTAAGTGCCATGCCGGATGCTTATGTTGCGCCCTCCTAAAAGATTTGCGACAGAGTCTTCACTCATCGAAGAATTACCATTCGTTGGCAGCAGTAGTCCGTGGCATTGAGTCGAGCGGTCACGCTGTTGACAAGCGATACCGATTTATTGCAAACCAGGACGGAAACTATGAAGTGTACAGGCGAATGGTCAAGACTCAAAGACATCAGGTCGCGATTCACTATCTCTTTCCCATCATGAGAGAAATCCAGTCAAAGGAAGATCGCAAGCAAAGGACCTGGAAAAAACTCCAAGAAGCCGGGGATCCAGAGCGCCAGTGGAAGCTCCGAATGGAGCTGGTCAATCTTGAAGAGGACGATATCGCCGGCTCAGTGGTGCTGGCGTCCAAATCGTACGTCGCGAAATACCAGTCTTCTTGGCTACCATCATTTGCTTCCTTTTTACCGGCTTGTATGGGATATTGAAAGTGTTTCATAGAAGCTGTGTGGGCACTGTAAGATATCTGGCCTCGGAAATGGTAGAATTCCTCAAATTAATTTCAGATTTATTTTCAATTGAGCAATGATTCTCGATTAGTCCAAAACAATAGCACCACAGTTCTGAACGCTTGTAGGCCACCTTTCCTAATGCCCGAATGGATTACCTAGGTCAAAAGCGTAGGCAGATGTTGATTCTCTCGGTCTCCAATTTGCTGAAAATCGGAAACACTGCGGCAAAGAAACACTGCGGCAAAGAAACACTGCGGCAAAAGCTTCTCATGATATAGATCGATCGTATATCGACCTTAAGGTGGACAAGGTAGCTAGATCGAAGTTGCTGAAGCGTCCAAGGGTCCTCATAAGATTGTGGTCAATATCTTGTATAGGAATCATGGGTTGTGGAGGAGTGAACGGCGGTTGGTAGGGCACGGGCGGCACGGTGCGTGACCAATAGGAAGTCCTAATGCTGGGACGGTTGCCATCTGAAGAAAAACATTAGCACTCAGTATCAACGTAACAAGCTCCCGGCTGACCGTCATATTCAAAGCACTAAGCAAACGCAAGCTTAGAACTCCTGTTCGCAGTGTATGTGGGCCTGAACTTAATAGACCGCAAGGAGAGCAGTTCAGCAAGTGCGCTAGGACATTCATGAATTCATGTGAGCCCCACAGGTCGCCAGAAATCGGCGACCTGTAACTTTGGTATCAACGCGAAATATTACAGACATTCGATGATTTAGATTTTGGTCAGTGTCTGCAATGTTCAGGGCTTGGTCCCTCAAGTCCTTGAACTAAAACCATTGGTCTCGGTCATTCGACCCACTAACCTCTAGGCCTGATTTACATAGGCTTCTCCCAAAGCACAATTGGAGGTACTGAGGAAATTCTTGGCGCAAATGTTTCAGCGGGTTTCCAATCTCGAATGCCGTTAGATGGAAATCCGTCCTCGGAATTCTGTTGAACCTTTGCCTATTTCAGCAGCCAAAGCACAATTTATGTAATAGAAAGGGCGACAACCAGGTGAAATACATGGAATTTCTGTTCAATTCACTTTTCATACGTTGTATTTTGGATCCCCGTGAGTGGAGACTTCCTGGGTATGCATATAGCTAGCCAGTCTCAAACTACAAAGCAATATGAGTGCTTTTCCATCCGTCACATATCGCTCAGATATCGGGTTTTAGCATCCACGGAGGGGACAGAATCAAATATAGTCCAAAGAGCGGCCCTCTATACCGAGAACGAAGGCGAAAGACGGACGACGAAAATGGATGCCGTCTGTCTCTTACAGACCCCGATTTAGTTTGATACCCGTATTACAGGACCAAAAATTGCTTGGTGGACCCTCCTAAAGGAATACACCCTGTGATCGGGTAAGCAGACGGAAGAGCTGGCGTCACAATCCGGGAGAGACCCGGGGCCCTCTTCACATTAATTTCCAGCTTTCTAATCCCAATGAAACTCAGAATATGGCATAAATCTGACCACTGTCCCTGATAGCGCCCATTTCCGTGAGATCGAGTCCAAGTCTATCTCTTCTTCATTCTGCAGTCACGAATTGATTCTGGGAGATCATTTTTGCATACGGTGAGACCCAAAATTGGATGGATCAGTGACCAGCCTCTGAATTTAGTTAGCAAGCAGAAAGACGAAAGTATGTTCAGTCAGCCTCGGCCGTCACTGCAGAGCAATGAAGGCTTCGACGCTGCTGTGCGGCCTTGTCAGGAAGTCGATTATCTTCCAAATAGACTCATGTCCCAAGTCTATGTTCCTTCAAGCATCTTGCATCAGCAATCGCTATGGGAACCCGAAAATCATCCTCCTGCTCCTCCTATGGCTTCGTCCTCCTTCCGTCCAATCTTACCGAAGTCAGATCCGCTGCCATCCTCAAGACATCCTACTCGAGACGAACACACCGTACCACAGATTCGCAGGAGCAATTCCAAGTGGGAAGGAGATGAAGCGAGTACTTCATTACAGAGCATTGCGGACGGGAGCTACTGTACCGCCGAGTATGATCCATGGATCTTTGAACACTTGATCTCGCTATGACTGACTTGAGTGTTACCCAGTGCCGCCAGTTTCGATCCCGCCCTATACCCCCTTGATCAACCTTCGATCTATGCCGCGCAAACTGGACCAATCACCCTGCCACCGCAAAACTGCCCGGTCGTTAATACGCATGAGTCTTCACAGTCAATTTGGGAGAATGTTCCCGGGCCAGCATTTCCCCTCATGGGTCAAACTGGAAGCATTGTTAGCATGAATCCAACTACGGTCGCGTCTCAGCAGCGACGTATGGAAGCTGTGTCTCTGTTGCGCCAGCTACAAAGCATTGCCTCAGAGTTACATGCGCCACAAGAGGAGATTGAGGAAATTGCCTCCTGGATGCAGGCTTTGCAAACAGAATTTGGGCCCTTTCAAGTCTCACCAGCCACTAGGTTTACATCGGCTGAGCTTTATGGCCTCCAAGATGGGATTACTCAATATAGTGGATCTTCCTCAGAAACTTCTCGAGACGCTAGATTGAGAGATCTAGCATTTCGGCTGCTGCCTTCTTTAGAGCATCATCTGGTTATGCTCGATGCGTTTCAGGACAGAACAGTGTACTTGGAGCTTGGGAGATTGTTGGAAAGACTCAAAAAAGCCACAGGCTTAGCAGAGCATCAGTCCTACGCGCTTGTACCAGGTCCGTCATGACATGTGGCTAATTCTGAATGCAGAGTTCCTCATGACTGATACGTCCATGAAAAGTGTATGAATATCTCTAAGACAAGATGGCCGTTCCTTTGGATGAATCGGTATGCAGCTACTTTTATCAGCGACTACCTATTTATCGCTGAGGTCTCGATTTCAAAGCTTGTGATATCGTTCAGCTTCCTAGGCTTGTATGTTGCTTTATAAAGAATTAAAGTTGCTGCTTTTTGTAACCAAGTATAACTTGATCAAAGGGCGGCTATGTGAGTGACTATTCATTAATACAAATCACTTTTACGTTCCAACACAAGGCCGTAAGAAAAGAAAGTGGAGTATAGGTTCAATATGGTCCCGATAAAGAGCAGGTTCTGTATGAAATGATTTTGAGCATGACATGATTATTACCAGTAGCAGTAGTCGGGGCATCAGCACAAATAGACCTTGAGTGGCTGCATCAGCGTCCTTGGCCGCCTGAAAGAGCACACAATATAAATCCGATCTGGGACACCAGGTTTGAAGCTGGAAAAGTCACACGCTATTTGAGAATGAATCAAATTTTTATAAATAGTTCAATCTGGGAATAAGCTATTCAATCTTCAAATTGCGCTTAAATGTGATGGGAGGAAGACGTGCTCAAATGGACTACACTGGTGGATGGACGGTCCCGGGAATGAAAGCGGATTGATTAAATCCACTCCGTTCTCTCATCTTGGCGTAGCTCCTGACAGCCTACGATACGTAATTGACTGACGATCCTGCTATTGTGCTCAGCGATGCGGGTATGGTATCAATGTAGGTTTGGATACGCCCCTGATATGCTAAACATGGAATCAATCGTATTCCGCTTGTAAATTATCTTTCCGCGAAATTATGTGGGCCTGGACTAGTATCCACCATTGAGAAGGCGGAGCTATGTAACCGAGTGCGTAAGTGAGGGCTTAGGCCAAAGCGCCAGGCGGCTGCGACAGAGCTAGCCCAGTCAAATGATGCAAATGAGAGATTGTTATCATCTGCTTAACCAGTCAACGTGCAGCAGCTAGAGGGCCAAGGAATGGCTTCCATGCATTTCCGGAAATTCCAGCGAGGATCGACCTCAGCCGACTCGCTCCACCCCACAGGCCAATGAAGCGTCCAAGATGCCTCAGGAAAAGGTTTTCAGGTGTTGCCGGACTCAACAGTTCCAAGGCTGGGCGCTCCATTGTCAACTGAACGGAATCCATGTCTCATTTTTGCTTTCATTCCTTGATCACACAGTCCTTTGCCGTTCTAGCATTCCGATACGCTGCTGTCAGAGCCTGACGATCAGGTGATGCCCGCCCTGTGGATAGAGCATCGCTTCTTCCATTTGTTCTTCTCTTGACATTCACGATTTATCTCCTTCTTTCTACATCACTACAACAATCGAATTGTCTTCTCTGTTTGTTCTGATCTCTTGTAGCAGTGAGCTGTTCCAATTTGTGCTTCTATCTCCTTTCCTCTGATCCTCGACCCGCCCCGTGCTGACAGCGTTTTCTGAACCTTTCAGTCATAAGTAAGAAGACTTTGTACCTATTGATTGTCGTCACTTGACCATGGATCACTACAGCCCGCTCTCACTCATACCAATGAATGGCATTGTTGCTACCCATTCAACCGAGCTCAGAAACGACGGCAAAACATCCAGTGCATCTCCATATACCATTGCTCATCTGCAATCAAGCTTCTGTGCTCCGAATGGCCAGCAAAATCCGAGAGGCTCAGCTTTGGGCCACTTTCGTGAATGTGGAATTGACTGGAATATAACAAGTAGAGAACCCTGGAATGTTTCCCCTGAGCTTAGGTGCTAATTGGGCCAACAGTCGAATGAACTATAGGCAATTATCCTTACGAAACCTCTCAAACGCAAGATCACCGTGTACCGATGTTCAATCCCACTGCCTCACATCCTTCCAACGAGTGCGCACCTGCAGACATGGATTTAGGATCTTCAACACTTAATCAAAGGTAGGCGAAACAGGTCTGTGCTGCGCGAGTAGTATCATTGATGAGAATACGAAGGGATTATTTGTGGAGCAAATCAATGGCGACCAAGGAACTTGGCGAGTCGGATCCTGGGCAGGATGCGAACGTTGCGGATGGTAAGAAATGTCAAGACTTGGAAGAACGTTGCTGACTATCCGTCTTTACCAAAATACCAAAGACACCGCTAAAAATGTTACTTCATGTCTGAACCGTGCTATTGGCATTCTCTCATCCTGGGTATACCTCAGACCATATTGTAGTGCTTTCAACTAGAGACATCTTTACCAAAACGCATTCCATGCTCTCCATCCAACAACTTGTTTACAAGTCCTTGTCAGTTGGACCGGAGACGGAGAGGGAAACCAGGGACTGAGGCTCCACGGCAAGCATGTTCAATTGCTTATCATTGTTCGTCCACTTACTTTGCACAGATGTCAAAAATCGTCTTTTCTTGTTTTTATACGAGCCCCACGGGGACCAATACGCCGTTCATTTGGAAAGGCTTCACCAGCCGTTAAAGGGCATGGGAATCAACAACACAGATCTTCAAAGGCTCATGTGGAGTATATTTGTCAGAAAGCTGGAGACTGATCCTTCATGGATACCTGAAGCTTTATCCAAGGGCGAAGAGCACATGTTCCCTGATCTTGAGTTGCATTTATGCTAGCTCAGTCGGTCGGAGGAAACGACTTCAAGCTTCTTTGGTAACTTCAGGTCTTCTGCGCCTCACATTCACTTCTTTTGGGTGTTATATGCAGTCTTATTTCCTGCGTCAACTCTACGTTATATCTATAAGTCTTCATCCATAAGAATATACTCAGTGGCTAAATTCAAGAAACAGTCCCAGGGTAGCAAAATAAAATATAGATCATGAAGTGAAAAGTCTAACATATAACCCCTGTCTATGTTACGCTCTCTTCATCAGCATTGCCTCATTCTAGGAGAACCTCCCAGTATCACGCAATTTGTGCTTCAATGTATGTCAAATTGGAGAGCGCAGTCAGACATAAGGTAAGCTCTTCTACTCAAGTCATCCATATCCCCTATGCAATCGCGGGAAATTCCAGGTGCTAGAAATTGTTCGGGAACTTGGGAATATGACAATGATGAAGAGTTACATACACATTCCACCTGCTCATCGGAGGTATTCCAAAACGCACAGTCAGCCAAGAAAGACGTGTCGTGTACTTCAGTTATTGATTTGTCTCAGTGATAATGAATGGGCCATTGAGCAAATCCGTGCAAGCAGGACGTCATTGGAGTGGAAACAACCTCCATCTGCTGGTGCGACGGTAACAGTGGTATGCAATGTCCCACGCAAAGTCTTCCTCTATCATTTGTTCCATTGGGGGCTACTGGAAGTGGGTCAACATTGGAGTATTTTGGTGACGAGTCTTTCCCCATACTGACCGGTCCAGTTGACTCTCTATCTTACAATGTTGTTGGGTATGAAGCATAGCTGGCTTTCGGTGTCCCCAATTTCTGTTTTCTGTTGGCAAAAACGTCTCAATAAGAATTCTAACCAAGTTCTTATTACATGACATCATGTACCTGAGAAGTATCTTCGGACTCCCCCAGTAGCCCTTCTTCATTCATCTTCTTGCAGCAGTTCTCCATCGGAAGAAGAGTATTGAGTGAACTAGGCTTCCCAGATTATACCACATTTGACGCAAAGGATGAGCACCTCCAGTAATTTGAAGCGAACATACTTGAGAAGCGTAGGACCTAGCTCTGGGATCGAATTTCGTCTTCAGTCTAGCATTGAATCTCGGAAAGGTACCGACACTTGCAATGTACCTGCCAGTTCCTTCCCCCAATAGATCGGTTGTGGTTTTGGTTGTGGAGCACAGGGAGTCCGTTTTGTTAAATGCGGCGGCGCGGAGTTCGGTTTCATCCATTTGGTTTAAGGATAATCTGTACGCGCCAGAGAGCCATTAGACAAAGAACGCAGAGCGAAGGAAACATATTCAACTGTACTTTGACCTCTCATGACGAGAAGCCAGGAGCTGCTTTGCTGCCACCTAAGCTAGTCGGCTAAGGCGAGAAGCTTTCGAATGGTGAGGTATCGGTGCCGAAAGGCAAGGTGGGCAGGTAGAGAAGGCCCATCTACTTCTGGGCGGCTGAGATTGATGGAAAAAGTAAAGAACCTGAAATGAAAGCGTGGAAATGAGAGAAGTGGAAAAAGGGCTCGGGCAACTGGAGCGAGAATGATCGCTTAGATGCTCGGGTGAACCTTTCCTCCCGGGACTGCTGCTTTGTGGGAGTTACTCCTTCCCCCGATCACCTGAGGTTGCTTCGCCAATGTCTTCACACTCCATGAAGGAAAGAAAAAAAAAAAGAAAAAGAAAAGACAGGCATTATTTGCACCATCGACTATTATGTTTTCTAACTGATCTTGTATGTCCATTCCAGACACGGCCAGGCTCCGACGCGGCTGTGCTTCTGTCAGCTACAGCCAGGTGGCCCTTCTGGCCTTTTCTTGTTCTTTTTTTATTAACCGCCCAGCTCATCCAATCTCTATCATGTTACAGAAAGCTCCGGCAAGCTTCAAGTGAGCTCGAAGGCGAGGGGCTTCAAGCCTGAAAATACGCCAACCCTCATTTCACGACTTAAAGAACTTAGTCCACTTCTGCGGCAAGCCCATCTTCGGTGACAATAAGAGGTGGCCCTTTGAATAACATCTCGATAAAAATCATCTAAGCCCTGCAGAGTTGAGCTCGTATCAGTGGCAACAGGCGCCCTATCATCGATTTCACCCTTGGCTCTGGTACACTTGACCCAGCGACGCTCTCTTCGTCCTCCGTCTCCACGTTCTCTTCACAAAGCGCAGTTGATCCACAGACCAAGTCTATGGCACATCATCGATCAAATAAGCAAGGGCTGTGCTCTTGTCTAGAGGTTGGCGTATCTTATACCACCGTTTTAAACATCTCGAGTACTAACCATGTCGTTCTACAAATTAGTGACCCAATGTGTTTTCCAATTAAAGCCCATTCGAATTCCTCTTCAAGATCCCATACCCACCTTTGGATCATATCACATACCGTGTGAGACGTATTACTCATGTCAGAGACTCGGCTTGTCAATTTGGTCGCTCTGTCGAAACGACTGGTCTATGAGGCTGGCATATTCGGAGGCTTCAGAGAAAGACTTTGCCCCTTCATTTCGCTATAAGGGGGGATGTTGAACAATACTTCGATCTTTCCTGAAGTAGGAGGCTTGAAAGATGGGTGTCTATGACAGAGTTTGAAAGTTCTAATCATCCCACACAGTTTGTTGCGGACGTCATTCTTGTGTGGTCTCGGTGCTATCGTTCTCATCTCACTTCTACAGACGGCAGGGCGGCAGGGCGGCAGGGTGGATGTATACAGCTAGCTAGAAGCACTATCAAGACCGATAGTTTGCCTTTGCCGTAAGACTTGTATGCATCTTAGGATAAATACAGCCACTAGCCTATTATCTCTGGCACATAGCTTTCGAACTCAAGTCAATCGGTGTCACTTGTGGCAAGTCGAAGACCTCACAAGGCGAAGAAGGAAAATGTCCACTGCTTAATTCTGGATGTTTGACGAGGAAAAAAGACTCTTATTATTGCCTACATATACATTCACACTATGTAAATCTTTGTTGACAGAATCGATGTAAAAGAAGAGATTAAGCGACAGAAATTATCAAGTGTGATTGAGACCTCAATGTCAATCCAATCGACTACTGTGCCATCACCTCTAGCCAATCATAATATTTCTCTATATTCGGCTACAAGTGTGATTCACTAGCATCATTCTGAGGGGAAGGGAGTGGGGGCGGGCTATTGTCTTTTTTGGATGGTCGCTGGCATCATCAAATCCAAGGCGAGGGCTCTGAGCATGTTGTGGCGGTACAATTAATACAGGCGTACGTAATTTACGTTCGATATCATTTCGTAGTGCTTTTGTACATGCATGTGGATTCTCCACTTCCAAAAAGGGCCGAACCCATGTCTGTGCTTAAGAACAAGGCCCTTCCACGTCTCTTAAATTAAGTGTCTCTGGCATTCATCGCTTACACCAACAAATTATTTTTTCCCAAGCAAGTACACTTGACATTTATCTGCAATGCCTGACTTTGCTCTTGACAAGGCCGAGAGCACGATCCTAACTCTCGTGACTTGCCCTGCATATTCAACGCTTATTCCCCTGACAAGGAAAGGTATGGACGCCAATGCCACAGTTTTACATTAGTGACTGACCTTTTTGGAAGCCCAGCGATCCTGCAGCGAGTGTAGAAAGCGAAAAATCCGATGTAGTGCCACCAAGTCAAATCAGTGGCCCTGCTTTCAGTGCGTAATCTATAAACGCGCTTGTATTGACCCATATGAACGATTCCTCGACTCAAAGGAACATCGGCATATCCAACCCGTGACGAAGGCTCAAGATACGCAGGCTTCAAAATTCAAAGCCGCCCCTATTCCTGTCCGAGGGATCTTGATCCAAAGTGATAAGAGCCCAGAAGAGCATATGCGTGACCCGTACGCGATTTCGTCCTGCATTGGAAACTTAGGAGACAGCCGTGACTCAGCGTTGTCTGAAACGGAAGACACATTTGATCGAATTTCACGATCAAAAGAGATTAGGAACCTTTCTGTCGAAACAGGTTTTCTTTCGGAAACAAGTCTTCCAAATAGATCAGTGACCTCGGCGCAATCGACCAATTCTTCTGATATCCTATTACATCTGCCACAAAAACGTGAAGAGCCACTAAGCGCGTTGCATGTTGTGCCGCAAGCTAGTTACCGGCAAACAGCTGATCCACCGAACCAACCCGATATAGAAGGCATCTCGGCTCATTTCAATGACTGTAATAAACGACACCATGCCTGTGTTTGGTGTCAAACGATTAAAGCCGAATGTGATGCAAACACCAATGGCCAGTATCCTTGCTTCAATTGCTACAATCAGGGTCGAATGTGTGTTCCCTCTCCATACTTTGGAGCACGAGGAAATATGGTTCCTGAAAACCTTGCAAATTCTGCAAGCTGGCCAATCTGGCAAATTGACCAGCAGAATGTCTCGTTGCAAGATCTTTCGTGAGACCACTCTCCACTTGAGATTGGACCTACGCATGTTCTTACTGACATTTACTTGTATTTCAAGTAATAGGACTCAAGATACGCGATCTCTCTTTGCGCAGCATGAAGAGTTATCCACTGACGATGAAAGTTCGGTTCCTTCCAACAAAACTCTGCAGAAAGGTACCTGGGAAAGACATTTCGATGTCGCGGTACCGACTATTGAACCGACTGGACTTCTTTACAGTGAATATCCCAGAAATAGATGGTACCCCGATTCTGTCGCGCTTTATGAGTCTAATCAAGTCATACCCACGATACCAACATGACAAGCCCTACTGGCAGAGCTCAGTGCACCTACTTTTGTGAATTCCCAACACTTCTACAAATGCCATAAAGCTTTGAGTTTCTGTTCGCCGGCTTCTAGGGTCATGTCAGTGATATCTGTAACACTCTCTATTTCCCCCTGATACCTCTCTGAACTATCTACTTAGCACACAAGTTTCAGAACAGAAATGGCTTTTCAACATCTTTACTGGCTTCATACGCACTGTGAGAACCTTTCTGGCAGTACTGCATGGGGCCTGCTCTGTCATCACTTCGTGAATCAATGGATTCTGAATCCACCCTGCTTGTACCTACAGGTCCAGCATGATCTCTTTCATGTGTCTCTTCAAGGTGGCCACGAGATAATCTTCAACATGCTCAACACATTCCACGAACGACGCGTGAACCCATGCACTCCGCGGGAAACTGCGTCACATCTGTCGCGATCCTTGAGCGTGCCCAACAGATTCTGTCAAGTCGCCCAGGCCTTTGGTCGAATACATGGAAGTGAAGAATTCAGCTTGCGAATTTTTGAAACTTTCAGGATGCGCCATATGTGGTGATCATGACTGGTCAACAACATCGATGAGGCATGGGCCGTAGTCGTCGCATCCATTCTTGTCGCACAGTTTCCCGCGCAGTGGCCTGCTGTTGCTGCTTTCTCTGGATTCGCATACTGGTATTTTTCCGGACTTGCGCGTAGTGGAAGTCTTCCTTGAGCCGGAATCGAATAATTGTTTTTGCTCGCCCCGGGCGTGGCGAAGACATGGTGTTTTTTGGAATTTTCTGCTTGAGGTAGACTCTAGATGGATCGTCTAGCATTGGTGTGGCGTCTGATGACTTTCGCGTTCTTCGTCGCATCGGCCTGTGAGGAAAGTAGGCCACTGCAATGTACTGTATCGAAGTGGGTTTGAGCGACGGAATCGATCTATTTATGTTGTAAGATCAGCTCACGAACCAGTAGAGTTGGAACATCGAGTATGCAATGATATTGGCGGGGCCTCCTGCCCAAGACCAAATGCGATGGCATCAAGTTCTTGATTCCCACCGTCTGTGACGGCAGAATGGGCTGGAAAAAAGGCTTTCCCCTCTTCCCTGCATTATTGAAGCCTTATACTATTTGCTCCACTGGGTGATCGTGATCTTCCGACCGAGCTCCCAATAGCAGGGCTGCCCTGATTCTTGAGGTCGCCGCTAGAAAGTTGATGGTGAAACATCCTTGGATTACTAAACTCAATCTCCCACTACATCCTGATGGAAGCTTTTACATTTGTCTCAAATACCTGAGGGGATCAAAAAGTTGCGCAGTGTGGGTAGCGATCGTGTGTCAAGCGCCAAGTCCAGCCGAGTCAATATATTTACTGAGTGATCCACATCTTTCAAACCGATTGTTAACATACATTACGTTTGATGCATTTGAAAATGATCAAGCAGCTGGCAATAAGTCTTCTGATGTGGTGTGCCCCGTTGGCTTGCTTGGCTAATCAGCAGCGTGGCAACATTATCCTGTATAACCACTGCAGTTTTCCTCTATACATCGAAGGAGTGGCAGATGTCACCTATCTGGATACCGAGCTGGCACCAAAGGACAGTCTTTCCCATCCATATCGCCTTACAGTTGATGGTGTCGGCAGCTCTCTCAAAGTCTCCACGCGGTGGAGAAGCCTCCAGGTCACGCAGATAGAGTATAGTGCTTGTTTTGGGAACGAAGGCAGCACGGACTGTCGCCCTATGAACATGATCTACTATGATCTTTCGAAGATCAATGACCCAAGCAATACTGAGTATGGGGTCCGCATTGAGCCGACCTTTGCCAATTGTGCAACGATCCACTGTCCGGCAAATGTGTACCGATGCGATTCTACCTACTACGAACCTGACGACAACTTTGCAACTAAGGGTTGCGATGTCGGTACAGATCTGAAGGTCTCTTTTTGCCCATACTCAAGCTCTTGACTTGAGGTTTGTAATTCCTATTTGACCGTCGTGGGTCTTTTGTTTACATGACGGGTCTGCTAGAATTGGGCATTTATCCAACTTTTCGCTCCGCGTGAAATTTAGTGAGGCATCTCTAGAAGTCCCAAGTGATTCATGGGCCGCATCTTTTATATATCGAATCCCAAAAGAGCCTTCCATTGATTGACTAAACCGGTCCAGCAAAAACCCTAGTAATCCCCTCGACGTAGCCAGTATCCCAATCTAATACCTTCATAAAGGGGTTCAGCCTTTGTAAGGAGATCCTCGTTCGGCACTTCCGAATGTGTACCCTCGATTGGAAATGCCTTGTCAAAATCACCGGATGTTTTCATGTCGCGTAACGATGACAAAAATGGGAAACTAATTTGCGGATCAAAGCTGATCAACACTAAGGCTTGATAGCCCGCGGGTAGACTTGGATACTTTATGGAGCAGATAAGAGACCGTTCATCTGAGATGGCACGCACAGTGTCGATACGTGCGCCCGGGCAGAGAAGTCGGCAGATTTCCGCTGGGGCATTATCTGGGGGCCACATATGAACGCCACAGGTGACGAATCGCTTTTCTGAGCCTTCTATGGGGCAGCCATCTTCACTGTTTTGCGTAGGACGGAAGAGTAGGCCTTCTTTGCCTTCTGTGCCCTCTTCATCGATGGGACATTTGGGCTTTCGGGAGATGGTCCGAACGCGAAGACAGCCTAGAGATCGGAGGCCGTCTGGTTGCAGTACTCGATCATCGACAAGGTCGATGAAGGTGGAGCTTGCGAGGTCGTAGGTGTGATATCTAGTCGACATATGCTTGAACTCTTTTCGATTGCCATCGGTTGATGCAAACTCCGCGTGGAATTCATGAGGTAGCCGCGGTTTCGGTCGGTGCTCGTTGTCGTTGTATTCTGAATCTTGATGCTCATGAAGGCCGTTCCATGCTAGGTAGGTCGTGTCTCTTTCGCCGTGTTCGATGAGACATTCCTCTGGTAGTGGGACGGGCTGAACGTAGTAGGTGCGGTGGTTTTCGCTTCCACCGCTGGAATGCTCCCGGCGGCATTCCAGGATGACTGGCCGACCTGTGGTTTCGTCAATTCGGATGGAAAGGTCGGTCCACAAGTCAATAATGGGGCCTTCGTCGTCGTCCTGGCGGCGCCACAGATGTCCATCCCAGTAACGACGCTTGTCACGCGGGGCACAACAGAAGACATGGTAGAACGAAGTGTATGGTGTTACATCGCTTGACGTGGTCTGGGTCGATACCGCATAGAGATGCTCGTTGTACATCTCAAAACAAATTGATTGACCGAGATCGCTATCCGCAGCTTCAACACGAAAGAATTCAACTGAATTTTGCGTCTTGAGATCAACCCCATAAATGGTCCATTCCTCGATATGCTCTCTAAATATCCCGTACCAAAGATAGGTACGGCTATGCCGGACAAAGACCTGGGCCCCTAAAGGGATCCGCTTCGTGAAGCTGTTTAGAGGGCGAGTCATGTCAAATACCGACAATAAATCGGCCCGATCATCGTTGGTCTGATCATGGGCCAAATTACTGCCGGCATCGACCCGAAGCACGAGAATATCATCTGAATATTGCAGCAACGACACGCGACCCACCGCATCCTTGCCGGGCGGTTCCGAAAAAAGAAGTTGCAAAGCGGTGAACAAGTTCAAGACACGTTCTTGTTTACCACCAGAATGCACGTCCAGCAAACGTATCTCGTGCCTCGCTCGATAACATAGAATCCCTTGATTGTAGAGGAAACTGTTTGCATATGCTAAGACTGAAACTGAATATGGCGCGGCTGTAGCGACCGCTTGATTAATATCAAAATGACGCCCAATGGCCTTCCAATAGCCACTCTGGGATTTCATGGCCGATAATCCTTCCTTGCTGAATTGTAGATGGTTCTGTGCGTACGATCAGCTTTGAATCCCAGACAAGGGCTGCGAAGTTCTTGCCTCGACGATTTTGCGGGTCACGAAGTCATTGTACTTGATCTTGTAATAAAGAGCCCGGTTGGTACGACTCAAATTGATCAAGTCACGGTCGTCCAACAATGTAGAAAAACCATGGAAAAGTTCACCGGGAAGAGAGACGAGTGTGCTGGTAGAAGCCATATTTGCGAATGCCATTCTCTTCAAGATAAGAATGGGATAAGAATGGGGTATGTTAACAGGAACGAATTCGAAAGCAAAACTGAACCCATGGAAGGTCACATTGGGACCGTAGAAGTATTACTGAGGGTGGTGCTGATTGGAAAGTGTCAGCACAAGCCTTAACCAAAACACAACGGACGGAAAGTGAATTGCCGAGGGATGCTCACCTAGTTGTCGCCTTTTTTTCTATTGAAAATCTTGTGTTTGGGATGCTGAAATAGGCAAAGATCCAACAGATCTGCGAGGACAATTTTCCATTTAATGAAATTGGGAATTGGTAGGTCGATTGACCAAAACCAATGGTATTCACTCAAGAACTTGAGGGGCCAAGCCGTGAACACAAGAGACACAGCCCAAAATCTAAACAACCGAAAGTGAAAGTGTCTGTAATATTTCGCGTCGATACCGAAATTACAGGTCGCCGATTTCTGGCGACGTGTGGGGCTATCTTGATGTGCAATGTGCATGAAGTGTCCTAGCGGACCTGATGCAATGATAAAGCCATAGATTCGCTCCTTGCAGTCCATGAAGTTCAGACCCATTACGAACAAGAGTCTTATTCCAGAGATTCAGAATAGTGCAGAGAACCCAGCCTCACACTCGGCCGAAGGTTGAAGGCAGTGTAAGCCCCGGCGTGAAGTGCGTGAACTGCGAGCTCTGAAGGACTTCTGTATATTTCTGCGAAAGACATGATTTATTAGGTGTCCTGATTCTTGAATTTTCGCGGTGCCTCTACAGATCGGATAAACATCGAGTACTTTCGGTGATGGGGGAAGATCAAGCTTTTCCAAGGTGTATTCGGAAACCAGGCGTGGCTACTGAAGCAAGTCAGCTTGATCGCTTTTGCATGACTTGTTATGAGAATGAAGTATACTGTGTAGGCGACTGGTCTATACTTCATGTTGCAAGTTGAGATTATTCTTTGAACTGTCCTGCTGGAGACAAACCCAGGTTTTTTAAGCAGCATGAGAAAGGATTCCCTACGTCTTTCCAAACAATATTTATCAGATGAATAATATTGCTTGATGTACTTTTCTGTGGTGCTGCAGTGATTTCCGTGCGAAGGGAACGAGCGTATCATGCGATAAGAAGCCCGTCTCACAAGTGAGCTGGTTATTTTATTTGATACAGATTTGGCAAGAAATGGAAATGGAACTCCCAAAACTCCGCCATAATCGCACGATTACTGCGGCAAGCGAAGGCAACTTACATGCAGGGTGGATCCGCATACAGGCGCTTTGCGAAACCCCCAAAAAGTAATGTTTTGTCGCCAAGAGCGGGGAAGGGGTTGTATTTAGGCCTCATGGTGACAGAGAGTCGTCAAAGGAAGTTTTCTCTATCTTACGGGTCTGATTCATAATAAGCAATCTCAAAACGATGGATTTTATTGGAGTGAAATGATCTGTAATGACGGTATGTATGAGATAGCCTCCTGAGACTGAATTGTGGAGCCCTTGATTCCCAGGACGTGTTCAATTATGGTCGGAATCGAGCCCCGAGATTAGGCATTGTCTGATACGTGCACGGAGGACGTGACCTCTTTTCACGCCTATGAGGCGTACAATTTCGCTCCGTTACCAAAATTACAGTACTCCAAAAAATGGCGACGGGTGGGGCCAGCGTGATGTGACTACTGCATGTCACGACATACTTCCCCGTTCATTCCAGCTATATGAAGAACATCACCCAGCCAGAACGTATCATGAATATTGTCTTGTTTGCTGGCATTCATTCCATGCCAAGATGACGGTTAGCAAACGCCTTCTTTTGATGGTAGAAAATACTAAATGAATCCATGCAGATCCCTCCAGTCTTTCTCGATATGGCGGTTATTTCGGCCTTGAAGGCTTTCCGCGCTTCACGCTCCATACCCTGGACATTCCGCCGTGCACAAGAAGCCCCTGCCGCCAAAGACCTTATAAGCGTCGAAAAAAATACCGACAAATATCTAGAGAGGATTTTGTGTCGCTTGAGTAAATTCGATAAAATTATCCTATCGCTTCTTAGATGGGAGTTTGACCAATCCATATCATGGGAGGCTTCCGAAGCATTAGTGCGGGCTTTCATGTCGTCTCGGGCGAAGGAGGTCTGCACATGCGAGCAATTCTGGTCAGCGTACTCCAAACAGACTTGTTCGAATCTGACATACAAGGCATTTTTGGAAGAAATCCACTTTTTTTGGGCTTATTTGGGGTCACTGTTCATCATATCAGAAACGAGGGATTTGCGATTCTTGCAATAGATAAGCAGGAATGAAACATGTTCTCTGAGCCCAATATCCCATACAAATTGACATCAAAGACGCGAAGAGAGCCAGTGATACTGGTCTTGCACAATGTATTATGGCTATCCCAACACCACCAGAAAAGCAATGTTGCCTTCGTTGATTTCTGCCAGATGTTACCCAAACTCGCATTTATGCTCACGTCCACCGAGATCGTTATCTTGAAATTTTTGACTGGGCTGGTCGTGTCGTCGATGCGTGCCGCATATGCAGATATGCCTTCGCCGTAACACAGTCTAGAGCCTCTACAAGGAACCGAATATGAGTCACAGCTTGGTTTTGAGTTTATCCATATAATCGCGCTGATCGAATGACAATTTCAGTTTGTTGCAGCAGCTTGACTCACAAATGTGGAGTGCTTTGTAAGTGGTATGTGATTCCTGTAATACTTGTCAGGAATATAGATGAGGCATACACGCTAAGCCTAGAACGCGGACCCACATGGTGCATCTGGGTTCCCCCGAACGCGAGGAAGCTAACATTTTTTTGCTTCCTCGCGCTACGCCTTGTATCTAGAGTCAACTATACCTTTTGTTAATATTGAGCCTTCATTGAAAAAGACACGCTCCTCATAAACAGATACGTGATACCCTCACAATACTATCTATATTTCCCAGGAATATCTTTTACGTGTACCCAGTTTGCATTTTCAGAGTCTGATTGGCTCGGGACATACTATGGGAACCCTCCTGGCTTGTACTCTTTGGGACCTGCTCTGTCTTTGTGGATCCACTGGTTGGGTTTTCTTCCTCCAATTTACTTGCCTCCAAAATTGGACATTACCTCTTTCAGGTGTCCATTTGAGATGGCCTCTGGGTGATCGACAATTGGTCCCGCAAATTCCACTGAGCGCCTCAATCCACCCACCTTGCGGGGAACTGCCTCACACCTGTCCCGAGTCTTGTGTATGCTCAGAAAGTTCTGTCGAGCCTAGTCCAAGACTTGGTCGAATATGTGGAAGTGAGTAATCCACCTTGCGAACGATTGAAACTTTCAGGACGCGTCGTTTGTGGTACTCACAACTCGTCAACAAAGACGATGAGGCATGGCCCGTAGTCGTTGCATCCATTGCTGTCGCACAGTTTCACGCTCGGTGGCCTGCAGCTTCTGTTTTCTCCGGGTTGACATTTTGGCAGGTCTCCAGACTTGCGGATACTGCAGTGGCTGTTCTCCAAGTTCCAGTAAGAGACATACCGTAGGATGGTCTGAGGGAAATGTAGATCGGATAAGACGAAGATCTCCTTGACACGATCGACGAATAACAATGACATGTACCACCTCCAGACCAAACCATTTTGCTACTTTCGAGAATGTTCCAGGCATGACTCAACAAGTTGCCTGCTGTAGCAGTGATTTTCTGGACGTAATATGGGGAGGCTGGCGGACACTATTTGAATTTTTTTTCTAATCCGATTCGTCTCACAGCGTGCAATGTGAGATCTTTATGTCTCAGAAATGTTAGAACCGCTTCTGCTTCTAGCCTCTCAATGAAGGAGCTTTAGCTGAAAAAAAATAAGCAACTGGAAATTGGTATCTTGTGCGGTGTGTCATCTGCAAGGGAGGAAGACGAGACTGCTAGCAATCTCAGCATGTTGGCGTTTGAACAGACCTTACTTCCCAACGAATGTTTCTGATGTCTCTAGACCCCTACCAGTGCGTGAGAGCAAATCTTCCATTGACCGCCACATACTACGTTGAGGATCATTCAAGGTTGCACATTGAATGGCACTGCGCTTGACTCCATGATCACAACCATAGCTTCGGATGTTGGGCAATTTGATTTGATAGTCATGACAGAGCGGTTGTGATGGACAGCAATCGACCACGGTGGAGACACCCACCAGAATGAAATTCATTACGATTTACTTGAGGTCGCCAGTGTGGCCAGAGAGCGTTGAGCTTACTTTGTTATGGTTAGTGTGCAGAAGACGACTGCTGCAGCGGACAGCTTCAACGGACTGCCTGACCGGCATTTGACTAGATATTCAAGTCAAGTATAATGTACAACGAACCATACTTTTTCTGGCTGACTCTCAAGTTATACAAGACTTTCTTTCTCTCGCCTGGCTTTTGTGGAGGGGTTGCAAGGGATATGAAAGCATCAAGCAGGAACACGGCATCGCCAACTAGAGCAAAATTGCGAAAACTAGTAACGATAAGCGCGCATCATGGGAGCAAAAATGTCGAAAAGACCTGGCCGCCCATATTCATTAGTCATTATTCTTCTGGCCATGCTCTCGACCTTGAATTTCCCAGACGATCGACTTTCGCTCCCGCCCCGGTCCGCGTCCCCCTGGAAAACAAGCCAGAGCCCTCGAAACCAAGGTGATGGACTGTAGCAACCTACCACGATACTCTATGCATATTGAGTGTGCATTGGGTATATTTAATAGCTTGCATTTTGTGGTATGCAATTTCGGTCGGTTTGTGGCAAGGTCAGATCGGCTTATGGTTCCGAACTCAGTACAGTTCTTCTTAAGGTCTATATGGTCACACGTACGGAGTATTCATAAGTGAAAGGCTGTTAGGGATAAGTAAGGACAGATGTACGTAGGGCATCGTAGGTAAAAATCATAGATCACGCTGTACGAGACCATAAACTATCTAAAGTAGCCATCTTCCACTTGATCAAGACATGCCCTTACACTAGAACGATAAGACATAAACTGGTGATGGCAGCCTTCTACCAAACTTGGGCGCTTAAACATCGTAATCAATGACAACAGACAAACGGACAGGTCCAGCGGAAAGGCTACCACCGATACCACCCTCAGTGCTGAGAGCAGCGGTGTAAGCGTTGGTAACGGTACCAGCACCAGTAGTGATGGAGGAGCAAGTGCCATGAGTGCTGTAAACATCACAGATCCTCATACCTTGGACGGGCATATCAGCTTCCTGGGCAGTGATGGCCGAAACGTCAAACCCAGACCAGCCAGAGTTGACAGTGGAACCGAAATCGAACTCTCCCCAGGTGGAAGCGTAAGAGCCGTATGCATTAGTAGGGATGGTAGAGCCCTTAGCAGCGGCCCAACCGCCCTGCGAATTGGTGTCGAAAGCCCAGTACTTGGTCTCACCGGCGGTGAGGGTGAAAGAGTGGCAAGCCTTTCCGTACCAACCGTCCATGGTACCGTCAGAGCTGTATTTGTTCCAGATCACGACTTGCCAGTCTTCAGTGTTGGAACCATTGAACTGGATGACGTACTTGTACGAGCTGGCGTCGGACGGAGAAACGGTCATGATGTTGCTACCGTAAGGGCTGCCGACGTTACCAGTGTAGGTATCGCCCGAGCCGGAGGGATTAGTAGAAGCACCAAATCCAGAGGTGGAGTAGACGCCGTTTGCGGGTATCTCGGTCCAGCTGGCGCTGGAGGAGGAGGCGATGGCGGCGGCAGTGGATGTACCCCCAGCGGAGGTGGAAACAACGACAGAGGAAGTAGTCTTCGCGGAGCACGTAGTCGACACAGCCGAAGCCGTCGGCTCAGGAGTTAATGTCCGCTCGGGTGTTGGGGTAGGAGTCGCCATGGCAGAGGTGGTCCACACGAGGGTGGAAGTTTTCCTATAAGGGCAGGCAGTGATACTTATGAGCTCGGTCACGGTCGTAGTTGGAATGGCTTGGCGACGAGCATGGCCTTGTAGGCGAGCAGCGAAAGCGCTGATGGTGAGAGGCGCCAGCAGCAAACACTTGGAGAAGAGCATTTTCGGAGACGGAATATATACCCGGGCTCTCAAGGAAGGCGATTCACTATGAATGAATCAATAGTGTTGTTCACAAAAAGGAAGGACAGAAGTATGGAAATTCCCCGGAATTTGGAAAAGAGTGTGGTGATATCAGAATGAAAGTGTGAGGACGGGAATCAATTTTATTATATGGGCTGCATGAGATTAGATCTTTGCCTCTCAGCTGAAACGCTAAACTTACTAACGCATTTCACTAGCGAGCTGGACATCCCCACAAAAATGCGTCAATACAGGCCAACATAATGTTCAATATATCAGCCATTTTACTAAATCTGGACAATACGTTCGGAGAGACAGGACTAGTAAACGTCGAAAGAGCCCCGATACAGTAAAAATGCACACTGATGGACTGTTAGTCCTGCTGCCCCTAGCACAAAGCCATCTAGCAATCTTTTCGAATGAGATCAAGTGATATTATACCGTAATCTCTCGCCCTGCGTGAGAGCCGGAAGGCGCGGGATTGAAGTGTCACTTGAAATCGAAGAGGTTTCGGCAAACGAGAGCCCATGAGGAAGAAGGGAGAGAGGGGGTGAGGGGGTTAAATGCCAATTTGAACACGGGCTAACTCTCCCCTCTGCCTCAAGAAGGCCATAGGTTCTGTGACGGACCAGGCATATCCGTCCTCAGGGGGCTGGAAGCGGATTTGGCCGGGAGCGACGACGAGGCCAAGTCGATCGTCTGGGTACGTTAGCCTCGAACGTGAGCATGGCCAGAGGATTTGCGACTCACAAATATGGGCGGCCAGAGCTTATCGGCATTTTTCTTCAGCAATGCGCGCTTCTTGTTGCTACTTTTAGCCATTTTGCTTTAATCTCTTTTGTAACCCTCCACCAAGACCGGCGAGAAAGGTCCGTTGCTAAAATTGCCTCCAACTTCAAGGTTGCTTAGATAAAGTACGCTCTGTGGTACAAATGACTTGACCATCTATCCAAGTACTGATTAAGCAGTCCGTTGAGCAGTCCGTTGAGCAGTCCGTTGAGCAGTCCGTTGAGCAGTCCGTTGAGCAGTCCGTTGAGCAGTCCGTTTAAGCCGTCCGTTGAAGCAGCCGTCTTCTACATACCAATGATAGCAAATTAAATGAAGGATGTTGGCCACACCAATGGCCTCAGGTAAATTGTGATAAATAGAGGCCTTGTAGCTACGTAAACGGTGATCAGCTATTTCAGGTTCGGGATGAACCATAGGAGCGTATGGAGCTCGAAATCGTCAAATTTGCTCTAAGACCTAGCTATCATGATTGAATTTCTACAAATGACCCCATTCTGACAGGTGAATTGGCTCTCATCGGGCAATTGACTAATATCATTTGGGAAACGCTGATCTTCGTTCCATGAATCATTTTTTTGGCCCCCTTGTAGCTGGCGAAACTCGGCCGCAATTCCATCCAGAACTTTTCGATGGTGTTGCATTGCAATATCATATCCATTGATTTCGCAAATGATGCGTTCTACAGCCCTTTCTGCGAGGCGATGTGCAAGATGACTATTATTTGCTTCGATAATTGAGCAGGGAGCTCTCTTTCGCCTGTACCAAGTCCCACTCTTCATAGGCTGTCCCAGCCGCCCAATTATTGGAAACTATGCAGCGTATGGCTATGAGTAAAAGTCTCCCCACACTTACTTCAGAAAAAAAGCCATCTTGGCGTATTCTATGCAATGAACTTTGAGGGTAACTGTACTTGATGCCGTGTGCCTTTGAGAAAAAGTCGACTCAATGATGACCCGCAATGTACCCAGATTTCAATCCAGAAACTACGCGTATGGGGTTTCCCTTCCCAGGTAGAGTCTAACGGGACAAGTCTATTCAAATCCGAACTAAAGGGTTTCTCATTCAGCCCACTCCCTATGGAGTCTCCGGTATGCTCCACCCCCCCCCCCGCATTATTTCCATCGGCTCAGCATGCTTCCCACTCTCAGTGATCTTTCCTTCTTAAGGAGCAGTAATTTAGTCCACTTTGTTGGCAGTAGACAGACAATTCGCGGGCATCATTACTGTGCAATTCAGGCTCCGAAGCATGTCAAAAACCATCGCTTCATTCTCACCGCCAAGGTGGCTGGTCGATCAAGGACAAGTATGCGTGGCTTCCTGATCAAAGCTCTCGCAGTAGCAATGCGCTGCTTCTGTCCATCAGATAGACTTCCCATAATACTCTCGTATTTCTAGCTATTTAAGCCCATTTTTAATATTAAGGTACTCAGAATCGTTATAACTGAGCTGATTTTGGCTTTTTTCCAACGCGTCGACGCCTCCAAACGATGTGATTACCTGCATTCACCTATTAGTATCAGCAGGGGCTTGGTGGGCTTATTTCGCACATACGGAACTGATCAAACTGTCAGGGCCTGTCTTGTCGCTGCTGCTCTCCCACCACATTCCCCCGCCGAGGCCTTTTGCCATGATGTACTGTGCCTTTTTCTGAGCTACTCGGGGTGTGTCGAAGCTGACCATCATGCGTTGGATAGGGTCATAACTGTAGCTAGAGACTGTTTGCTCCATGTAGTTGACGATAGAACCTTTTAGAGGCAAAGCTTTGTAATCCCAGATGCCGCTTTCCCAGCTGCCACTTCCTACCCCATTGTAACTTTTGCCTGGTCCGTCAGTGTCCAAAAAAGACCTGCCGTATAGTGGCATTCCCAGCACGAGCCTTTTGGCGTCTACACCGTGGGTTGTGTAAAATTTGATGGCCTCGTCCGTATTGAACGGGGTGCTGGGAGAATTATGAATGGATGTATAAATGTTGGCATCATGTCCGGAGACGTTATCCCAGCTTCCAGAATAATCGTAGGCCATCAGGTTCCAAAAATCAACATACTGATCCATGTCCGTAACATGGAGCTTCTGGTATTTGCTCGGACCTGAAGTCTGGGTCAATATTGGGGAATGGCAACAAATATGCAACCGGACTTACCGGCTGGGCATGCCACTGTTATCAAAAAATGGTACCCATCCGCATGGGCCATACCGTAACTATCAAGGGCCTAGGGCGAGTGAGTCACAAGGAAGCACACATCAAATCATACAAAGCCTACTGTGCGCAGTTCTTTGAGCAAAGCCACCATGTTTTCTGCCTGGGTGTTACTGGCAGGATACTATGGCCAGTTTAGCCAAATTTCCACTCATTCCAGAATCCACGGTCAACCTACTTCCCAATCAATATCGAGTCCATCAAATCCCAGATTCCTGACAAGATTCACGGCGGAGCAGACAAAAGCTGCTCTGCCAGCATCGGTACCGAGCGAGGCCCCGAGATTTTTAGAATAAGACCAGCCCCCGATAGAAAGCAGCACTTTCAAATTGCGATTCCTCTGCTTGAGTAAGAACAGCTGCTTTATACATCCATAAGCATTCTTTCCGTTCTCATTCCAAGAATCTCTAGGGTAGTGCTTTTCAATATCAGCCCAGGAGTCTGACAGGTATACTTCTCCTGTCTCCGCATGCACGTTAGCAAATGCATAGAGAACATGTGTGAGCTGCTCGGCTGGAAGGTCCTGGGGGTGGAACTTTCGGCCGTAAATAGCCTGTTTATTAGATTTCTGTCAGCAATAGTACATGTATTTGCCATGTAGATGGAGTATGACTTGACCCAATTAACGAAATATGCTACTGAGCGATATCCGGTCATATAACCCCGAGCGGCAGGGGAAGTAGAATTATTTCCTGAAGGGATCTTGGCGATAATGGAAGCAAAGGCCGCACTTCTTAGCCAGAAAAGCACAAGAAGTAGAAAAACATTCCCTCGCATAATGGCTGATAATATAATCTTGGATGCAAGCGAAAAAGCAGCACAAGGGGAGTGAAGGGCTACTTTTAGTATTTATTGCCGGAATACTACATACCAAGTTTATAAGGATTCGTATTATCGCACCAGAGTTGTGTCTCTACATAACCAGTCAATATTTGCGGGAGCCTTTCAGAGCTTAAACAGATATCCACTCTTGCTATAGGAATACAAACTAAGCCTCGCGAGTTTGAGGTCTTCCCAAGTGCAGGAATGGTATTCATGCCGAGGGACCCTAAGTCGCTCAAACGTTTGAGCGTGTTCATTCTCCATTTCCTTCCATACCTTGCCAAGTTTAGGCAGAGGCCCAAACAGGACGAGAGGTATCTTGAAGGTAGCTAAACCATGTGCACAATCTCAGCTTTGTGGGGTTGAGCACCTTAGAAGGTTAAACAGGTGTGTATGAATCATAGAGTATTCATGAAAAACGGTGTAAAAAACGGTTGTATGTTGACACATGGCGAAAGATGAATATTCCTTGAAAAAGCTCACACGTTCTGAAGCGTACAGTATTGTTTTCCAGGTGCCATTTGTCCTCTCAATGAAGCCCCAGCTTACTTTCTCTGCAAAATTGAGGGTCAGAACGCCCTTTTGCATTATAGCCTCATTTCCTTACGCTCTCTTGTCAATTTAGCGGGTACGGGCTTTGAAGCAAAAGGGCAACCTTAGCAAAGTGATCGTGGGACAGGCGTGAGGCAGCGTTGGTTACAAGTCTCTCTTAAGATCTCCATTTCCAGACGAATGCGCTCCATGAGCACGGCTGGCACTACATCAATAGTCATTTGTACTGTAATTTCTCGGTTTGTTGAAAGTGCCTTTTCTCTTTGGGTCTTTCGAGGGGGCTTTGTTAATCTTGCACAGTTTTCGCTTGCATATTATTAAGCTACATCTCGTTTCTTTTCTAGGAAGCTGCTGGTTGCGGGACGTACGCACAGTGGCGTGTAAGAGTCTGTGACTTTCCGATATACACACGCATTAAGGACTTTTCCGCCGAACTCTAGCAGGCCTTCTAGCAGAATGCGAGCCCCTGGGATGGACAGTGCAGAAAGAAAAAAATTTGGGTCGTCAAACATTCGGGTCGCGTCCCTAAGATCGTTAGATCGTTAGATCATTCAAATCGGAGATCCCTTCTAACGCCTTTCACCGTTTCCGATTTTCAAGTCCTTTGCCTGAAAGTCCTCCGGCTCGAATACACAAGCATTTTCTGCGTTCAGGAGTGCTATATTGACGGCAGTTCCATTTCCATGTTCACCCTGGTCGACGGCCTACCAAGGGCACTTGCCAGTGTAACCTCTTGTCCGATCTCTACCCTAGCGAGGTCAAACTGGGCACGATCCGCTGCAGGCATGCTGTCCAAGCCTCTTTCTCGGCACACTGTTTATTGGATTTCCATATTTGAGACGGCGCTTGGTGTTTCAGGAGCTACAGTTGTCAACCAGCACTGTTGGAAGCATCATCTGATAGAGATTGAGTAGTAGACCTCTATTCTACGCCAAGTCACTAAAAATGATGATCTATTTTGAAGCGTAGAAGCAGGGATAAGTAGATTTCTAGTGGGTGCTTTAACGGTGGGGGGTCATTGTCCACCACCCCTCTTTCCTGAGGTCGGTGAAACCGATTACTCCATGTGGGTCTCGGTGGGTCGCCAAGTGGACCTGCCTCCAGCAGGCGACGCAGCCAGCTCAACCGCGTTGCCTCAACGCTGGGGGCGGCGATCAATATCATAACTGAAGGCGTATCATAGTTCCCAGCTCAATCGCCTAAAGCAAATTAGCAGGCCACCATAGATTACTGGTCAATCTCTTCTCGCCTTCTATCTTATTGTAAGTCTCTACAGAAACCGACGGGGGCTAAAACATGCCACGCCGATTGAGGTGAGGTCCAGTGCCCTTCACAATGCCCAAAATTTCTGGAGCCCCCTTGAGATACATATGCCCCTCACTATATACTTTGATTGACAGCAAAAATGCAATGTGGTACGTATCTTTTACTGTACATCTATAAGCTGCCCCTTGTTTGACACCTTGGTCAGCCTTCCAGTCGACCGACGATCTTAACCTTTGCCAGCTTTTTGCCAGCCTTTTTCCATCGCTCTTGGGTGACTTTAGCGCGCTTCTTGCTACTCTTGGCCATTTTGCTCTAGCCGGCGATGCCATGTTCCTACTGAGTACTTTTATCTCATTCGTGGAGAGGCTGTGAACGAGAACCCGACTACAGAAGGCTGGTTTGTGACAACTGCGCCCAGCTTGAAGGTGGGTCAAAAGATCGCATTTGACGGCAGATGCGGATAAAGTGGAGTCGGTGGTACGCTAAGGTTGACGGCCAGATACCGTTGAAGCAGTCCGTTGTAGTAATGCAGCCATATCTATACCAAATGCCCCGAAGTGGCGATGTAAACTAAAGCGCCGAGTTTTGGCTACATCGATGGCTTCTTGGAAGCTACAATATAGGCTTCTAATGCTTCAACGATAGTTGGTTGTTGTCCACACAATCGCTCTTTCTTGAGGTGGTAAAATGGACATGTTCCATGTGGGTCGCGGTGGGTCGCCATCGGCGGTGAACACAACTCTGGATCGCGTTGCTTCAACGCTGGAGGCGGCGACCAAGATCAATCTGAGGGCTCATTGATAGACCGCGGTTCAGGAATCTTGATTGAACTCACCGGGAAATGAGTGACATGATCTCAGAGGCATAGAAAGTCGCGAGGACACATCAAGTAAGAGAGGTGAAGGGTGGCGGTGCAGAGGATCGATCCACGTTGATCGGGGAGAGAGAGCCAGACTTGAACACGCTGTCAGTTGGCACCGCGCAAAGGTCACGGTAGGGCAGACGGCGGTAGCCTACAACGTTTAAAGTGACGGTCGTTGACCAGTTCGCACAGAAGAGCAGAGCACCGGTGCCTGTGAGCGGGACCTTGTTGCAATGGACTTGGAATCCAACGTCAGGTGCTGTGACTGACGTGTAATCTTTGCCCTATAAGTGCAATTCCGTCTATTGTTCCAGGGCAGTCCCACTCATAATTCTGGCGACGAGACCTTAAAGGAGTAGAGACCGCCCTAGATTGCCAGAATATCAATCCATTATGGACGGCCCAAACGATCCAGCATCGGCAGGCCCGACGGCAGAGCAAGGAACGCGGACCGCTGTGCCGGATCCGACCGAGCAACACGCGGCGCATAGTTCT